>JASANE010017529.1:0-35737 GCA_030248225.1 Trileptium ribeirensis
AGAGTGCATTAAGGAAGAGTATGACACTTCCCTGCATTCATATGTTAACCCGTGTTTGATACGGGCGTCTTCGGCCTGACCCCCCTCAGTATTGGGGGTCGAGATGCCCCGACCACTCCCACAGTTTATGGGGGGAGTAGTCGGGCGGGGGCGACGGGGGTCCGAGCTGATATCTGGCCAGAAATAAGTGCAATCAAAACTATCAACGGATCATCGAGAAATTCGTGTAATCGAAATCGATCGAAATTTCGTTTAATCGAAAAAAATCGAAATTTTAAAATTTTGAAATTTATCTAATTGTGCACAAAATTCCAAAACGATCGAAATTTCGATCGATTATTTTGCACTTATTTCTGGCCGTGACTGTAGAATCTCAGAAACAATTTCTGAGTCTATCAGCTAATCTCAGAAACAACTTCCGGGGGTCGGGTCGCAGCTGCTTATGAACCGACCCTCAGAAACTGGTGGGTCAGGCATCTCGCCACCTCAAGAATACTGGGGGTAAAGCCTAAAACGCCTGCGTCTTCAAACACGGGCTAACATATGATTGTAAGGAAGTGTCATACTCTTCCCTCAAGGCATTCTTGATAATACATTATCATAACATGGCACATACTACTAGGCTAGGATCTCCAAATTGGAGGATGGGGCACCCTGGCAAAAACCGAGTGCCCCCGGCAAAATTTTGGGGCTTCCCCCGGTTCGTCACCTCTTTTAAAAGTTTTTTCTTTCCACTCAGTAAAAACACACTCAAAGTACATAAAATTTGAAAATAAAATTGCGTCCTGAACTAAAAAATTTCTCCAATTTTATCAAAAATAGCTTTTTTAGTCAATCAAAGGCGTTTTGGCAATGTTTATGACACGATTTTTAACCTTTTTCTCCTGGCAAAATCGGGCGCCCGGTTCATACCCCATGGCAAAATGAAAACCCACCTAAGTACTACGCGTCCCATATTATTAAACGTAACGTAGATGGTCACGTATCTATAAATTTAAATGTTATATTGCCTTTGACACAAAATTTTCTACATTAGGTTCAACATTATAAAAATTTATATACGAATAGGAATAAATCCATTGATTTTTTTCTCGAAAAATCCGCGAAAGGTTTGCTATTATTTATGTCAGTGACTCATTTCACTTACCTTTGCGCATGATTTGATGCGATTCCACAAAGCGCGGTCAATAGCCATACCCATATTATGTCGACTCGAATACCACGGGTAAATAGCAAGCTAAAATAAGGTTCAATCAACGTACACTATATTTTGCTCTGTATCAAATAAAACGAAACCGTTTTATTCACGTTTAAATTTGGATTACTTTTAAACTACAAGGAACGTTTACAGCTTTATGGAAAGCACTGCAGCATTGCTGCTTTACTTTTCTAAACGCTTCGACGCTGCGAACCTTTAGCTTCACTTTGAGGTTACACAATATTTGAAACTAAAATTGGTGGAAACAAATTAAATAAGTATAATATATGAAAATTTCAAGAGAATCGATAATCTCTGCTCTGCTGTGAGAACTAGCTACATGGACTTCTTTGGTCACAGCCTGGTAATCTGTCCCTGTATCAGGGACGCTATGGTTGGAAAACAGAAACACAGCAATAAATTCAACATGTGTCAAACCTATTAAATGACAAAAAAGGTACTGGAGAGGTTATTGCAAAATGTAGTGCAGTATAAACACCTATAACAGTTGATGCGATATTTATGATATCCGATTTTGATTTAATCATACCAATGTAATGTTCCATTGTACCTATCGTTACCATGTTATTGTCCAAGCACCAGTCGAATAATTACCCAGCGTACGAAGCATGTATGAGCACCGATAAATATTTCAAGTTTTCTTTTCTAAATGTCTCAGTAGCGAGTGAAGATAATCACATGGGGTGTTTTGCATATGATAGCCTATAGTCTGGAGTATGGTAGATTCCCTTTCAAGAGGGTATTCCCTCCACATTTATGATCATTATAAACTACTTTTTTCAAGAAATTATCTCAAAACACAGACAGCATATCACAAAATATTGCATATCCTGTGCTCGTCTGGGAAAGATATACAAGTTTGTTGACCTGCCCTACTTGGATAAGGAGATATGGTCACAAAAGAGGGCCCACAAGCGCGCTTCTCAACCCTTATATAATTACCATATTTTTCCTATTTATAGAATATCACAAAGATAATCGTTAACAACTATCATACGGTAACTATGAAAGTGTTCGATGTTAATGAAAACGATGAGATGATTGATTCAAAATGTATCAACGGCCGATCTACCATTTTTGGAAAGATACTGTATTCTCTGGAACTTCCCATTACTATATTTCGTGATTTTTAATATGTTGTATTTTGGCATTTTGGGATCATGTCCAGTCCCCCATATAATTGAGTAGTACAACTGGACGTGAGTACAACAGAGAAAACATTTGTAATTTAATTATGAGCTTATGAGCCCAGGCTAAGCTCAGGCTTTGTGTTAGGCTTAGATTAAGGCTCAAGCTTACCTTTAGACTTGGAGAGACAAAAGGCACATTCGAGCATTCGATGGGGAAAACTTAACATGATACGCTATGGAGAAGCTTGACAATCCGTATTTTTGTTACATCTGCTTTTATAAATTCGACGATGCTCAAAACGATGTAGTGTTTTATTTCATTGTAGCCGACGTATTCTTTTTGGAATGGTATTTTATCTCGTGGCACTCCATTGCGCTTGGCTTCTCTAAATCCGGAGGGGGTGGGGCGGAAAGGGGCACGCCAACCCCCACTACGGTCCGGCCCCTCGATTGGAGTCCCTTATGAATTTTGAATCGGGGTGCCTCCCGACTGATGCCCCTCGTCTGCGAGGGTCCTTGGATAAGCCAGTGAGCTATGCATGATTTCTCGGTTTTCGATGTAATTTTATATTTAGCTGCATGTGTGACTGTAAAGGTCTTGGACGTTGCTGAAAACGAAGGAGTGATTCATTTGGACGTATGTTACCGATGCACCGTTGTTGGAATAATCCCTACAATCCCTGGGATGCCGTATTTCTTAGATCATGCATGATTTCGAGGTTTTCAACTTTTTGCTGATTTTTTCAACCTGCCGATACAATGGTTTTCACGCTCGCTAAAAACGTTACTAAGGTGATTCATTTGACGGTACTGTGACCAATATACCTTTTTTCAACTCTAGGGTACAACATGGGACCCATCAACCTTTGAACCACACATGATTACGTTGTTTTTCAATCTAATGCTGAAATTTTGTGAAATATGCGATTATAATTTTTTGTAGTTACCGAAAATGAAGAGGTGATTCATTCAAAGGAATCCATAACTCCAAACGCTGGTATCTTGCAGACGTACCGCTCGCTTCAAACTCATGATTAACCACCTTCTAGTAATAATGTATTTAGTAATACTTATCTATAATAACTCACTTTATTTATTGTAGTTGGATATGCAGCATATGACTTCAAATAAAACCCGAGCACAATTACACTGCATTCTTTGCAAAGTCTGAAATTCGCAATGTAACAGTTTATCAAAGTAACCCCAATCCAATCAGCACTCTAATAATCATGAATATCTGAGATAACTGTAAAAATGTGTGAAGAAATTATCGAAGCAAATTTCTGAAAAACACATCGACTGCATTTTTTGAAAAAATCGACTTTATCGAAGTCCTATATCGGGGGCTTTTGAAGTTCAGCATTGTATATATTCAAACCATTCCTCTGTATTTAGCTTCGTATTTGCTACTGGTTAAAATCTACTATCCGCGCGTTCGAGGCTTGAGCTCGTACCTGGCCCGGCCCACAGCTCTGTGAACACATAATGATCTACGCACGTAGTATTACAGTTATGGAAAGAAATAAAGGCAAACTAGTATCTCGCAAGGCAGGGTAAAACGGAGCGAGCGTGGTGTCACTTTTAAGTGATCATTTTGTTTAATCACCTATAACAGACTGTATTCGATGTATAGACTATCCTAAAACCGATTGAACCCTGAATCCATTGAAAATCCTAAAACTTCGTCGACCCTAAACCCATCAACACTGACAACGCATCAAGTATTTTTGCTGGTCTCTATGTAACCAAACAATTGTATTCAGCATACCGCAAAACCTCTATATAAACTACTTATTGACCCTAAACCCAACCAGAACGCCTAAAATAGCATGTGATACGCGTGATCAACGCTGGATAACCAAACATCGCTTTAACCCTTCATAAATAGTTATTATATAGACCATTATTGATGCCCTGCATGTAATACATAATCAGAAAATGGAAAAGTACATTTCTCGCATCAAAAGTTATAATATAGTCAATCTGGACTCTAGAGAAAAAAACCATCGTATTATGCGTGCTTGATAACTTAACAGATACTTATTGTGAGGTAAAAACAAGCAATAACAAGGCGAAATTTGAAAAATCGCTACTTCGAGCAAGGGGTCGACGAACCATATGCGTACCCACAGCGGCCCAGGGATTCGGCCCACAGAAAAGCCGCGATCAGCAAAGTTATAGATCTCGATGAGTTGAATCTATGTGGTGGTTGGTCTCGGTTTTCAATGCGAAGCCAGTGCGTGAGATGTGGCTAGATTTGGCAACGAAACTTAAAGACTTGTTTCTACAAATTTTGACCCGGAAGATGGGGTCGGAGCTGTTCACATTCAATTAAAGGGCATATCGGCATCACATTTGCTATCGAATAAAAATAATGGCAATCGGTTTATCCAAAAATGAGTTATGAATGACAGCGACAAACAAAAAGAAACCCTAGGCCCTCAATGGAAATTCCGCTCGTTCCGTTTCAATAATTTAATGTTCGCGAATAATTGGCGTTTAGCAATATTGAAGAACTGTTGATTTTTCCCATCAATTAGCTTTTATTCCTGTGCGTAACTATATCTCGGATTGAACCAAGAACTTGTCGCAAGCCGTCGTTTCCCATAGTTTGATACAGACGTACTTTCCATATAATGAACGCCAGCAATTACACTCAACACCACAATGTAATGTTCTGGTCGGAGAGTTATTTTTGACAACCCCGTTTAAGTTTCTACATTAGCTGAGATGATATCGCTAAAGAATTTTTTTTAATTTAACACCTTTTGGGCTAGAATAAAATAACTTTTAACATGTGCTTTGCTATGTTATAATTACTACGTACGTTTGAAAGCTACACCAGCTTAATCAGAAAGCGTGTGTTGGTGTTTGTCTAAAAATTATGGTTTAATTGACCCTACCATATTATGTATATATAAACACACCAAATTACTATAACTCTATTAACATCAATAATGAGATAAACTTGCGTACAGCAATAAATAAAATAGTTGTAAGCACAAACTTAATCAATAGATATTTAGTGTGTCACAAAATAACTATTACAATGTCACTGGTAAAAATGGAACATACGTTTCTTTATTCTTTGTCATATGGCCTAGGACATGAAGGAAGTCTGGACTAACATAGTGATCCTCCTCGAGAAACAGCGTCCAACCTGAATAATTCCTCAGTTGTGGAACGCCGTCGAAAACGTAGTTGGTCTACAAATAAATCAGCGCCAAAAATTTAGAATCTTAAAGCAGTGATATTCAATTAGTTTAGCCATAATTTATTACATAACGCTGGCTTCTTAATTCGTTAAAATATTGTCACGACACATGGGCAGCGAAATCTTGACCTGGATCGGACAGAGAGCGCTGAATTTTGCAAACCGCAAAAAACATTAGCTGGTTTGAATACAAACATTTAAAAAGTTTAATAAATGACACATAAGCCTGCCCAGACGTCTCAGATTGAGCGCTAAATCAACGGTTTGAACCAATTTTCATGTTAATTATTGTTCAAATTCTTACGCTAGAAATAGAATGTAAAAAAATAAATGTTTTGGAATACACTGGCTGATGTTTTTAGAGGAAGCGCAAAAATGTCAGAGCTCGACAAAGCCCAAAATTTTACATGGAGGTTCGAACAAAAAGCACCAGTTTATACTCAAGGTCCGAAAACGCAGGATGACCACCGCTTCCCAATATTAAGAAGCCAACATACTGATTATGTTAAATCACTTGGACTAGCAAAAACACAACCTAGTAATTTTATGCTCGCAAGTTATGCTGAGAAGAACTGAGATTAGCGTTGTATTATCCGCTCATCGGGGTTCCGGTGTAGTGGGAAGAAAGGGGGCTGACATGATGACCGGTGACTGATATTGAATGTCTATATTGATGCCCGGTCTTTATGTGCTGTCCAACGACTTTAGCGACTTTCAACTGCAGAAAATTTTAACGGCTGGCCAACGGCCGTTAACTACCGCCCGTCTAATTTGCAGCCATTAACGAGCGACAAATTTTTAACGGCTGGCCGGGAAAATCTTCGGCTGGCCACGACGTTCATGGCCGTAGCCCAACACCAGTGTACAATATATTCGACGGAAATGCGACGTTATCTTTAAAGTTTTACAAAATAACAACAAAATTTGCTATAATTTTTGTTTGCAAACGTACTCTTCTCCGCTATTTTATAAGAAAATAATGAATAAACTAGCTAATGTAATCCGCGGTATTTAATTTTAATATTCAATTTCTACAAACTTACAATATATACTGTACCAAAACTGCACAGAGGATGTAAACGTGTACCGGAAAACATATCAAGAATTCATACACCACTGGTTATAAAGTATAACTACCATCCCAAATAACCGATTGATATATCAACGGTCTACAAATTGGTACATTTACGGATAAAAATAGGTGCCTAAAAACGAACGCGAATGAACGTAAACACATATTACAGCATCTGTTTACTAACGAACGTAGACAGAAAGGAAATTTGTCCGACTTTAAAACGAATGTTTTTGCGCTCGTTCAAAAACAAAAGCCGCAACGTGTTTATCGTGCATTATGTGTACTTTGGGCGTCCATGACTGTATTTACGAACAAAAATGTATTTCCGACTCAGTAGCACATTTTATGCAACACCTAATTAATTATTTCTAGAAGTTCAATCGTCTGACTCGCTCAATATTATTCTCCGCAATAACATTTACCTTCCACCACCAATGATGCTTTATCTGCGTTATTTTTGCAACACGGTAATGGCCATATTTGTCAGGATGATCACTGTTCTGGCACTTCATTTGTTGAGCTCTGAAAATCATATTACACAAAAAATTAATGTTATAAAGGATTCAAACAATAATAAATCCTCAAATAATATGCTAGCGCACGGTCACATAATAAAAAGTGCTTTATTATTATAGAACAACATTATCAAAAGACGATAATACTTCAATGCACAAAAACTCGACACTACTAAAAACTGCGTACTTTCGAAATCAATTATTGGCCGAGGGCATACAAATACAACTTGCAACATTAGACGATTAATAATTTCTGCTGGCAATACAATGAAGACCTGCGACGCCGCGTCAACACTGTGCGTCAGTCCACTTGAGGTTCGTACATTATGATGGTTTGTCAAAATCAAGAACTTAGTCGTGAAAAATTCACAGTCACGTTTCTGTTATCAGTATTCGCAGTTTTAGCGAACTCTAACATAGTTCTGGGATGTACGAACAGAATTTGCGTGTGCGCTCATATATCCATGGCGTTTTAACGTGTACGGAGTAAATTGCAAAATAGTGACAGAGAGCAGCTTTTACGTGATCGCCTACATAACGTAACATCAAGATTTTTTTCGGGTTTTACGATCGAGAATAACATAGGTGCACGAACCTAGATGGGCTCGCCAATTAACGTTTTTACTAACCGGTCCGCAGCATGGCGAAAACTGAGGAAAGGGAAAATTAGGGCATACCCATATTCATTATGGGAGAGCGGGGTGATAGATTAAGATTTCAAACTTAGCGGAACAAATTTTGTTCTGATGCTAAAATATTCAATATTTAAATATTTTCAAGCACTTTTGACTGTAGTCCAATATTTTCACGCATTCAAAGAAAGTTTCAAACCTGGGATTTTTTTGAACATTTTGTATGCAGAAGAAAACCTTAAATTAAATTTGGCCACAAAAATAAAAAATGACCACCAATTAACCCACTTTCGTGTTTCAGGATTATGAACAGTAGTAATTTAATATTAAAATATTTAGTAAGCAGAAACGTTAATTTAGGACATTATATTGATTAAGTTGATCATTGTAGTCTTAGGCATGCGGGGGACGATCATGGAAGAAAATCTAACGAACATGGATAATCGTGGAAAGTTTCAGCCCTCCTACTGAGAACAAGTAATTGACAAAGCAACGTTACATAGTACTCGCCAGAAATGACTGTCACTTTTCGAACAAGTGAAAACTGAGCTGACAGCGTTTTGGGCACCAAGCGAGCAGCGATCTTTTATGGCGAGTACTAACTGTAATCTAACTTTTTGCGCAGCTACGGTAAGTTCATTACTAAAATACAAAAGTACTTTGCCGGCGCCAATCGATCGGGACAATCCTTTGGATCTTGCCCAGGAAACTCGTTCGGATACAGTTGAATGCTGTATGGATAAAATATTTGGAGAACCTAAAACATACTTACCAATGTGATATAATATTTACCTACCAATGCAAAGAATGGAAAATAATATAAATTTCGCAGCAACCATTCATGGATTATCCAATTCCTTTTCGAATATCTATCATGTTTTAGCGCCATGAAAACAGGATTAAATTAAAAACCTTTGGAGGATATAAATTTTAAAACGAAAAAGGTCGCAAAGCAACGTAAAAGTAAAAAGGCAAAACACATATCTCTAACACTACGAATCATAGTGTACAAAGGCAAAACAGACACCGCAGACTCAGCCTAGCGATTAGTGTTTCGCTCGCTATAAAAAATTTGTTACATCATACATCCCTTTGTAGAAATGGTGCATTGAAACCAAACCCTTTCTGACCAACAAATAAATATTGAAAATTAGTATTGATTAACAAGCTTCAAACATAAATCTAAATATTGACTGAAACTTTTAGGTAAAGTACATTGATCCGACTACGGATAATGCCAAAACTATTTATTAAAAATATAAGAAGTAACAAGACCGATCATGTTGCTATACATGATTACGCGATGTTCACAGGAGCAGCCTTAAACACTGTCGTAACTTTCGGGTAAAAAAGGAGGATACAAATAATATATTTATAATGCAAGAAACAGCAAACAATCATTGGTATAATTGGCCTGAACCAAATGTACTTAATATTTTTTGTTCAGTCAAAAAAATGAAATTACTGTATAAAGTTTGTAGGAAAATAATTATGTAGAGTGTATAAAATTATGTGCGACACTGGATTCTAGCACCAATACTGTCAAAAAGTTACCTAACCAATCTCAAACGGAAGTGAAAACAAATTCACTCCAAGCTTTTCGCAATATGGAGGAGAGCCAGGGTTCCCCCAGTTCACGCTCCCAGAAAACTTTTGCTCTATCCATAGTGATGTCCCTCAAGTACGTTTCTTCATGGCCTACAAATTAGTTAATTTTTGCCTGTTAAAGTTAAAGATAGCTAAAAATTTACCTTATTAAAAATCCACAAGGCTGTAAGTTGTTAGAAATAATTGATAATTTTTGGGTATTTTTTCAAATGTCACTATCTCGAACATTCCAAAACACGGAATCCTGCCGGACAGAAATTACGGCCCATTGAATCGAAATTGTAGAACAAAAGTCAACGAACAATTGCCATTGCAGGCGAAGACTGTTTTGCTGGCACGAGTAACAATTCATTCCAATGGTCACTTTGTAAAACATAAGCCAAATGATGAAATAAATCATTTGAACGGATTAATATAAGAATCCAGACCCATTTCACCATTACTGTCAATCTCACATCGAAACGTAAAAATAAGCAAAACTTCTACCCATTATCTGGTGGTGCACTGAATCCAATTTTGACAAGTGCATAACCGGTACTGTCTCTTTGGACGCTAATATAGAAGTATACACAAACCGCTACTAAGTTTAAGTAATACTTGAATGCACCAGCAGTTATCTGCAGATAAGTTAAGCCCTTGTTCAAGTGTGTGTCAATATATTCCACGAGCAAAATCTTACCCTACAAAATTCTATACTCTTCACAAGACGATTAATTTCTGACGAATAAAAATCGTGACTGAAAATTAACAGAGCGTCTTCGATGCCGCGGGCATTGCGTAACGAATCGACAAGCTTTTCCAAATACTTTGGTCGGTTATGAACCTAAAACAAAAACCAAAGACAAAATAATAATGAGATACGCCACTTTTCGAAACTACTATTGGAAAAAGAACGCTATATGCAATTCAATAAAATTGTTGACGAATTCCTAACACAGCAACAGTAATTTATTATGTAAATAGCAAACTTATCAAATTATTCAGAAAAGAAGGTATGGAAAATTAATTTCAAATCAATATATTTTATAAACACAGCCACGGTAATTTTCTATATCCAAAATAAATATTATAGCAACGCTCCACATAGGGGATCACTATTATAGCAGAGCTCCCCCAGGTCACGCTCCCAGGTAAATGTTGACTTCCCCAGCTATTTTCAGATCACAGCCAAAAATGATCGTCCTAACACAACGGTTATAACAAAACTCTATAGTACTTATTATCCTGGCGTTTCCACAGAGGGGGTCAAAATATTCGGCGGCTATCTTGGATCACGCATCCAGGTAAATTTTGGCTTGCCCCAGATATTTTGAGATCACAACTAAAAGTGATCGTCCTAACAAAACTCTATATTACTACTTATATTTAAACTATTTATGATAAAATCCTAAACAAAATGAAGTGCGGCTTAAATAAATACGCATCGTCAGTGCTTAAATAACGTATAAAAACAATGTTTAAAATGCTTGAAAAACACAAAAAATGTAATTATAAAAGCTCCAGTTGACCTCGCGTCATGGGGAATTCCCAATGTATTTCCAGCTCCTCCATGTTGGAACTAGCGCCCCCAGGCTAAAGCTCCCTAGGTAAAACTTTGATCCTGTGGAGAGGCCAGTTATCTACAGTTACGCCCCTTATGGTTGACATTAAGATTTAAAACACGTATTTGAGGGCCACGAACTTGGACACAAAATTTATTATAGGAGTTGTCATGGTGGTATAGACAGGATCCGCAGAGTACTCGATATCTTTATGGAATAACAACCAAGGCGGGCACCATCCTGAGGTTTCATCAAGCGAAAATCTACCTTTTTGCGGAAGAGCAACACTAGGCATTGTTTTCAAGGTAAAAATTATTGCATAAGGCAATAAAATCCATTAACTCACAAATAGTTTGCTTGGATGTTTGGCCGACCATATATATACAAATTTGAAAAGCTTTAAGCAAGCAACTGAGGTGATATAACAGCAGCGGTTGGGGGTTTATTTCAAAATTCACCTTCGCGGTACCTCGAAAATTTTATTTTAAATGGAAATTGCATGTCATTCAGATGAGCCGAGGTAAATGTTGCTGACTGGTCTAAGATGCCGTCCCATCCTATCAATGCAGAGGTTAAGGGGTGAACTCACGTTGGTACTACTCAGTAGTTTTTTCTTGGAGCAAATATAGACATGGGCGCACGACCTCCACCTTCCCGAACTCTCCAATCCCGTTGAAACTGATTAATCTGTAGCCCCAGAAAGAAGCAAGACCGTTATCTTATATAATCTATTATTAGGTGCGTAGGTTACAGAACCATGCACAAATATCACTTTTAGTACTAACTGATCATCTATGCGGTATTAGCTTTCTGCTTTCGAACTGTCGTCAAAGCCAAATAATTTAAGAGTTATAATCCATATCGCTATCGTGCTTACCATTCCCCGATTGCACCTATCGGACACCGGGTGTTCAACTACTACATTATATACTTCGCCTTTAAAATAACCAAAATAACACATGTGTACCTAGCATAAGTTTTGCGCCATATGACTGTAGGCCATATCATGATAAGATGAGATCCCATGTAAGTGATGTGTTTCCATCCAAAGAGGACCCATCCGGAAATTGTGTCCTGATGTAGGTGCGTATGAAAATTCCAACAAAGAGCAATCATATAAAGTTATAACTTTAACAAGTTAAAAACTATCATGTACTAACGCAAGCGGGGTTTTGGAGGTTTGATAAACCCGTGGACCAACATTTGAATATCATTCTGCTGTATATACATGGCTCCTATGGGGTTACAATCTTTAGCGATGGTGTTTTAATGTTCAAAACGAGCATCGGGGCGGCCTACCTGAACCACAAGAACAAACGAAAGGACTGTAGGTGCTGTTTCAGCGGTTATAACGCCAAACTTGTGTTCGTTCGTAATTTCAGCTTTTGCGTTAAATTTACGAAGCCATTCGCGTACTTCTTCGATAGAAAGCGTTGGAACTGCGGCTTGAGACGGTACCTGAAAGAAGACCTTCATTATCACACGTACCTGTTAATATTATCACCGACTAGTTCAGCAACACTTCCTTTGCAGTGCCACTGAACATTGGCCTCAAACAATGCGTTCCGCTGCACATAAAACAAAACAGTTCAATATGTCGGTGCAGAAATCCAAAAGTATTAAGGCTACAGCAATGCGTAAACGGAAGCGAAATTAGAAGCACCCATAACCTCATTTTTGCCGGAATCACAACCAGATCTTGTCAATGAGGGGAACTACATAGAAGTATTATGAAGTCTCTTGTTTTTGGGGGTGAATGATGGTCATATAGGCTTATTTCCTCGGTTAACTACGTTGATGTCTTTGCTTTAAAAGTATGTTGGGTGTGTCGATACCCCCGTGGAATGCTGCAAGGAGCTATAAATGATAAATCTCGAGAGCAAATTTTGAATTTTTGCATTATTTAACTAGATGTATGTTGACTGATAGATAGATATTTCCATAAGCGTTGTATACCTCGATACGATTAATGTAAATCTGCTTACGTTGAAGGCAGCCAATGAGGCAAGAGCAACATAGAAATTATTGTCTTGAAATCTTTTATAAATCTTGAATATTACCGGCTACGTTATGTTATCAGGTTACCAATAACAAGTCCTGTATTATTAGAGGAAACAACCTTGTGAAATAAATCGCAAATTTTCTAGCTTGCACTACGAAACCAAAAAGCCAGCTGTTTTCAAAATTTTATCAGCTCGTCGGATTAGGCCCCGTCATTCTGTGAACAAAGAGCTATGTAAAAGCGTGTATCACTGCCACGTGTATCGTAGAATTAACCGAAAAAACACATTTGCAGCTGCAACAAGATTTGTCAGTTTCTCGATACTCCACACCTCTACATAGCAAGTATATATCCCTCACCTTTCCTACACTTGTGAGAAAAAGCCACTAATGTGTGCCAAATTACAGCCACCGTTTCTCCTAATGTACTGCGGGTGTAATATTGCCTTTCTGTGTCTTTAAAAGGGCTTAGATAGCTCACTCCTTATCTTCAAAATAAGCAAAGAACACAGACAATCGATGCTCGCCCCACTTTCCCTCACAGCGTGAGTTACTGTTGTTAGCCAGTCCTCAGAAAGTTGAAATGGTCGAAATTGCCGTATGGTGTGGTCTCACAAACATAAGGTTTTACTGGTAATCAGACATTAGGCAATATACTTTGTCGCAAGCTACTAAGCAGGATCCGTTGAGGTGTAACTTAGATAACAGTATAGTTAACAAATCTTAAACTACGGAATACTTCAAAAATTATATGTATGCTAGTGTTGATTGATTTGAATTTGAGCCATATAAACTCTTTAGCACAGGTAGATAATTGTGTGTTTGAAAATTAAGAGAGCTAAGCAAGGGTAACACAGCAAACACAAAGACAGAATTTATTTGGTTTTTATGATATACAAATAACATCAAGAATAGTGTTTCAGTTATGGTTTAGTTTGTTAGCGAATTTTGATGGGAATAGGAAACTTAAATTACAAACTGCTCTATGCAGATATCCAAAAGAAATGAAATCGGAACGTCGATTTCGGCAAAAAATTAGCCGAAAGCGGCATTCCCGTTACTCTCTGGTATACAGTTACGTATATACACACTAGTCGGTAGTAGAACTACATTTGTGAGCGGAGCTTGGGCTGTGGCATTACGAATGTACTGAATTTTATGTTCTTGTAACTACATTGCATAGGGCTTTATCATTGGTAAAAATATTATATTTGAATTTTTCGACCCAAAAGACCTACAATGGTTTGATCGAAACGACTCTATTTCAATAAATAACACAAATATTGCAAAATTCTCTATTTTAGCTGCATAAAATTAACTAATTACTAATTAACCACTCAAAATTTTTTAATCCCAAATATCAGGTGTGCATGCCCACTCTGACATGATAGGCTTTCGAAAAAACAAGTTTTTTTTAAATCCGTTCAGTGGTCCTTGAGATCCGTCGGACCGAACGAACGGACGGACATCGACCTTTTTACTCCCAGACAGAAAATAAAAACGCTTCGCTCGGCTTCGCCGAGCTCCGCTCAAGAATAAAAGAAAACCGTGTAATATTAGCAACTGAACAGAATTGAATTTTAGCTAATTGTCGATGGATTTGCTTTTGTTTCTGACCGTAATCATAAGTATGGATTTTGTCGGAAAACGAGTTCAGAAAGTCCAGTATATACCAAACGATTACGTTGCGACAAAATTTATACGCCAGTAATAGCACGACTACTACATAACTATTGAGAAACATTACAAGATTGAGAGAAAGCGTTAAAAAAATTTCGACGTAAATTCGTGTATTAGGCCTCATAAATGCGTCAATTTCACACCAAGGATTGGTCTTCTCATGGTTTTCCAAGACCTGTACTACGGTCAAACGCCATTCCATAAGTATCGGTAGAAGATTAGAGTCAGTAAAATCGTCCACAGACAGCACTAGATGTTGTTGCACACGACAAATAGAGAGCAGTGAGACTCCGCCATCCTGTCAATCAATCAAATTTCCCTCCGCGAACTAGCGCAGCTGGGATCGGTGCCGATCTCCGTTACCCCGCTTTTAGGCCCGAATCGGGTCTGGAGCGATAACCAGAGCCTTGCAGTGACCCCAAGCCGGTGACTAGCTGCTACCCATTTATCTACCAATTAAGGACGAACAGCTGGGTTGGTTGGACCACAATGTACCTTAATCCCTTGCTCTAGAGGATTGCTGCAATCTTATGGTCAGAGCGGTAATCGAATACACGGCCAGTGTAATACAAGTCAAACGCTCTAACCATTCAGCCATCGCGGCACTGCCAGAAATTCGTGGATCCGCCGCTGACTACGGCATCACAAAATTCCAGCGTTTCTCAATGACCGAAATTACTTCCAGGATTTTCAGGAGGCGGACGCCCTTTTTATATGGCACGAATTTGCGCTACCCACCAAATGTCAATTAATTGCTACGTGAATGTTTCAATACATTTGAATGCAATATATCGGTAACGTTCACCGAATATACAGTAGGTAACAACCGATTTGTGCTGGAATACAATTGTGTAAGAAGGACCACTAAGGCACAATGACCTAGTTGGAAGCGCGCTGTATTTTCGACCGTATGACAGTGTTCAATCAGTGCCGGGATCCTTCATGCCCTTCAAAATGTAACGACTACATTTGTTTTAGCTATAAGACGCCCACAGGGTGTGAGTCTTGCGGGACACTTTGATGAGCTGTTTAGTAAAGCAAAACAGCGGCTAACAGCTTAGGTATTTACCTGATATTTGTTATATTTCGGCCACAATTCCGATTATATCTGGCGAATGCATATTATTAGTCAATATCAATACGAGGATCGTGTTCATGTGTATCAAAGATACAGTACGCGCTAGAAATGATCCTTTCCGAGCGAGTCGCAAGCGACAGGGTCGCTTGAAATTTCGAAACTATTTAAATTAATAATCAATTCTATTTTTAGAATAAATTTATTTCAACCGAGCGACAGTCATTTTTGGCGCGTACTGTATTATAAGCCAAAGGTTCTGATGGCAATATGTTACAATATGATTGCCGAAAATGAACAGTATTCCACAACAAGATATGTTCCGGCAATATTGTGATACTACTGCCATGATACACAACAAACACAAGACATTTAACCACTTCATGTATACAAAACGTATTATACTTTTCCCACAGGTGTTCAAGGTCAGTCGGGTTAGGGGAACGGGTAGAAGGCCCCGGCAGGTGTAACCAATACATTTCACTAGTTTCCCCAGTTTTCCTTTAAAAGTTGTGTAATTTTGCTCATAATTTCAAAAAATTTCTACGACGTGTTCGGGAGCGGCTAAATATAGCTAAGGGCTATCCGACTCTTATGGGTTACACCATAAACACCTTCGAGTCTTCTAAGTATGCAACAGTAACTCAAACACAAAGGTTATAACAATACGACGAATATTAAACTTTATTTACACTATGCAGGTATTGATTTTCGACTTAATAATTGCTCAAAACGACTTTAGGGATGCAAAATAATTACCGTAACATTTTTATACTTGAACCGGATTTTAGATATTGGTCAAATGTTGAAAAACTCAGGACCGTAACTGAGATGATGCAAAAAATTTTTTTGACACAATTTATGTGAACATTGTTTGTAATTTTAACACTCATTTGCCTATGTACGACTATGTGCAACTCATTTGCCATGCTAATTGTAAGATTTTGTAAAAAACCCTTATATTGGGAATTGTACAACGTATAAATATTGCTATTGATTGACATGGCAACCTGGTTCTGCAGTTATCCAGTCCCCCACACTTTCAGACATAAGCCAATGGCGGTAGAACTTTGACAAACCGGATGGATGCCAATCCCAAAACTTTTAGAGGCTCTCGCTATATCGGTGATCTTCAGCATCCAAAATCTGAGAGGATAAGCGACCCAGATCCAACAAAAGATGAAAGGCAACATTTTCTATTGTAAAAACAGCTTACACAGGACAACGTTAGAGTGTAAATTATATATATACCAGTACGATTGTTTTGGCTCAAATGTTACACAAAATACCACACGGCAAGTTTTATGTGAGAAATATATCACATATAAATGCAAACATACGTACTATGGCATATGAAAGGATGCCACATGTAAACACAGCACAAAGCATCTACACAAGCACATAGAGTAGAAACAATTTTGGACAGTATACATAAGTGCGGACAACACCAGACTAGATAAATCCACCAATGTTTTAGCACAAGTGTTAAAAACTACAAACAGCACCACTAGTTTCATACGAAAAATAGCGTAGGCAGCCACAGTACGTAATACACAGCATAAAGGAATTAAATGCCAAAAGCCAAACATATATAGGAAAGAAATGAAAAACGTGTTAAATGCCTATTACATGGTAAATATCCAGTATACGACTACTGCATTGGACAGGTACTAAAAACGCGTTGAAATATCATGATCAGTAGCAACGAAAAGCATGCATCGATTTTAGATTCACGAATTCAGTCACGATCCGGTCAACTACCTTTAGTACTCAATTCAATCTCGCTGCAGACGGGTTTGAGATGCTTCGCTTTCGTTTATGGATATATCTACATTTTAAGTCTTCGAATTCATCAATTTTAATCGCACTTCAATTTTTGTTCAAATCAGCATTCGTATAGCTATCAGGCGTTCCGCACACGACAACTCTAGGGCCGTGCTCACATTGCGTCCGATCCGATCAGATTTGTGTGCACATTGCACTCAATCCGATCAGATCCAACGCAAGCAAACTTTGTAAACAGGGGGATAGCTGGCTCTTCAAAAGAATAGGGGGCCGGCCGTTTACGTTCGTTTTGTTATAACGCCATTTTAAGCCTCATTCAACAATTGCTGGTGTCCTGAACAGTTATAGTAAAGGCTTAAATACATGTACATGTCACAAAACTTTCCTGATATAAAGAGAACTAAACCTGCACAAAATGCCTAGCATAAAATAGACAACCAAAAAGGTGCTTATCTCATTACCAGGGAATAACCGGAACCGGAACCGTCCATTTAAACCGGATCCGGAACCTGAACCTGGTCTTCGAAATTTATATATAGTAAAACAGATGATGGAAGAAATGAAGGTATAGTGGATTTAAAATGCATTAAAAATAACTTTTACATTAAACTTAATGTATTGCGATGGTATTATTGCCTTTCTGAAACTTTAAAGAGACTGAGGAACCTAATAATGTTTATTTATCGATCAGATATATCGGTTTTTGGACATTCAGAGCAAAAAATGTCTTCCACTATACACCATTGCGTATACTGCGTCAAATCGAATATACTTACAAATCTTGGAGCGTAGAATACACACTTTCGCTCTGTCTCCAGTCGCCTTCCTTTACTACACATACGTTTGTTACATGCTCTTCTGTAGGAAACTTGAAATTATTGGCTTATATGATTCTAAGAGAACATAATAGATAGAAGGTAACTTTCTGATCAGTGGTCAGGGACACTGTTTAGGCTAGTGCCCGTAAGTTTTGGACAAACAGTGCCCGTAAGTTAGATGATAATGATGATAACTTTCTAATCAGAATGCTATAAATGAGACACACTGTGATGCTGCTCGCACAGTTTCAATAAATACAGTTCTTTGCCAAGAAAGCAGTTTCTAGCTGCGTTGCAGATAACGTTAGTTTACTTCAATTTAGACTGATTTACCAAGTTTACAAGCGCATTGGCGGGTTCTTGAAGCAATTTATGTTAGCCAAGCATACCCTAAGTACTTCTGCGTAAGCCATACTCTGTTACCGAGTTGGACCGGTTTAATTGAAGCGTACCCCACAGACTTCTGGATGTGTAAAATAGCTGCTACAAGCATCGACGTGGCTTTGATTTGTTAACAAACTCCTGCAGGTTATTATGAAAAATTCCAACTGAAATTATGTGCCCTACTTACGTTTCAAACGTCAAATTGCTTAGTTAATCTTTTATTTTGCTTGGTTGTATTGGAGCTTGATCATTGTATAATATATATTAAATATATATATGTTTGGACCACAGATGAAGCAAAAAACGTGGAAAATTTCAAACAAACTTTTTAAACCGGAATTCCGGTTCCGGTATGGTTTTTGCCCTTTGCCGGAACCGCAACCGGAACACGATTTTCGCCGGCACCGGAATTCCGGTTACTCCCTGCTCATTACCTGCATCTGAATTTCAGATAACTTTAGATTTAAGCTTTAACAACTATGTATTTAAGCTAACTTTAGATTTAAACTTTAACAACTATATACTAGTATAAAGCAAGCAAGAAACTCCAAGACAATAATTTGTTCTTACGATAGATATATTGGAAACGAAGGCAAATATAAAAAAGTACAAGACGAGTCTTTTCGGTTAGCCACCGGGCCCGAAATTGGTGAATTTTGATGATACCGCTGTAATTTTAGTGTCATACGACTCAGCTCGATTATAAAATATCCATTTCCGCAGTTTTCTATGAATTTATATTTTTTGGTTCAAAATGGTACCCAAAATTTTCGACAAACGTTCAATTTTATATATCATTCAAACCGCATTGACGAGCTGAGTCGAATGATATCAAAATCTCACCATTGAGAACCCGAAAAGAAAAAGATTTCTGTAATAAAAATAGCCAAAATGTATATTTTCAGAGCCACCAATCTGAATCCAGTGGTACTAAAATGACGACCATATCTTCAAAATTGACCAATTTCGAGCTGGGGCGGTCTAACCGAAAAGAACCGACAAGACAGCAAAAAACTTTAACTGAACTAAATAAAATGTCATGAAAGCAAACATCGAATTACTTTAACTCTCGCACACTCCAGACCTCTGTCTCTCTGTATGGTAGCAAATCGTAAAATGATGACCACACAGCTTTTACTAATCAGATTTCACGGGTTCCTTAATCTCACTCATGTCCTTATTTGTTAAATATAATGACACTAAAAGAATTAGTATCATTTCTAGTATATCTTTAAAACACAATCATCAGCTTGCTCAATACATCCATCAGTTAATGATATAAGCCAAATTGAGGCACAGCTAAATCTAACAAATATTCGCACAATACCCGAATATCTGAACCGCACATAACCGAAATTTCAAGATACGAGAAAAGTGTCTCATACCAAGTAATATATACCCAAATATAATACCGTCACATGGATATCTTTACACTAACATTGCAAATATAAAAATCCATTGTACGAATCATTTGAATATGGAAGCCAGAATTCCGGCCAAGGCGCCGGGACGAATGCCAAACACTTAATAATCAAACGACAAACTTAGTTACGTATAATACGGTATATCGGTTTCCAAGATAGATGATCTTTCGCTGGTATTGGAATAGCAAAACTACCCACCATAATTCCTCAAGTCGTTTGGATTTTCAATTTTTTTATTTAGCTGGTAATTATATCTAGTCTGCTCTTTTGCTTTTCGGTATTTTTCCCGTACAAATGTAAAAAATCATGCCCATTTAGTAATGTCAGTTCGGTTTTATGGAATTAACTGGCACTTGGAGGCATATGTGCAGTGCCCGTCAGAAGCGATTTGTATTTCGAGCGAGTGGCTTGCTCGAGATTTTGAAACTCTACAAATTATAAAAATAAATTCCTATTTTTAGAACAAATTTCTCTCGAGCAAGTCTCGAACAACTCATGCAATTTTTGGCGAGTACAATACGTACAGTATCCGCCAAAAATAACTGTCGATCGTTCGCGACTTGCTCGAGACAAATTTGTTCTAAAAATAGAATTTACTATTAGTTTAAATAGTTTCGAAATCTCGAGCGAACCAGTCGATCGAACTCGCCCACTCCAAATGCGACGGTGATTTTTGGTACTGTATATACCACTTTCTAGAGTCATCAGATCAATAAATATAATCATCAGGCTGCATCCCCTGTACTGCTTGGTCCGTCAGTTCTGCTCTTTAACGGATTCTTTGTCAGAGTTGCCATTTCCGAGCGAAAAGCTAACTAGCTTAAAAATACTCCCAACAAAGCGGAAATTGTGAAAATTTTGATTTCTGATAGGACCTACAAAAACAAGCACTTATGAGACCTCAGACACAAAAAGCAATATTTTTACTGCTGAAAAGACAGAACATTTGAACGGAAACAAAACTTGAACCGTCCATAGTCTACCGCAAACACGATTGCGTCCATTATACACGATGTTTTCGCTAGGATTGCGTTTCTCATTAACTGTTCGGATCATATAATCCCCGTGATACAAACACTACAATGGTTACCGAAAAGAATCGAGTTTAGTTTAAATGATCACTTTGCTTCGCAAAGCTATTATTTATCGTTTAGCTACATATTTGGCTAAAATGTCGGTTTATTCATTTACCGCGACTACATACGGAATGGCAGACTGTTGCATATTCAAACTACCTGCAACAACACATTCCAGTTCACTGGCACGGTATTATGGAATACGTTGTCGATAGAATTAAGAAGATCTAATGATTCTCTGTTAATCTTTAAGGAGAAACTAAAATTCACTTATTTCCGAAACACAACTAATGCCAACCGCTCGTTATACATTAGTAAAATTATCAATTCAAATACATTTTCAGCGTGTATGAGACCTCCCGCAACCAGTAGACTCAGGAGACTCAGACACAAAACGATAATCTATCGGAAAAGGTAGAACCACATATAGCCCAGCAGCCCAACTTAAACATAATTTGTACTGTAAACAGGCAGCATTGATAGGACCTCCCACAACCAGAACTGATGGCCCCGCCCACACCCATAAAACCAGCTTTGTCATGGGTATTACAGACTGGGTCGGAATACTAAGCAAATGTGTTGCACTAAATGTAAAGACAGTAAATGTGTTGCATTCGCTTACATGCAAGAAGAAGCTAAAGGCTGTCATTATAATTATCTATTCAGTCAAAACTGAAATAACTACTCTTAACTAGACATACGGTTCTTGGCCAAAGCTCACATAGCACGGGAATTTGCATAATATGTTTGTGTAAAAACACAAAATTATATAATTTAAGGCGTTCAACATCGCGCTCGAAGAAACCAGGCAAACGGATATGATGGAAAGTCGTGAATGTACTGCAACTAGTTTGCGGTCACGGTGCACCGGTGTTATTGTTTACGCATCGACAAAAGTGCCTATGGGGAAAGCCGTAGGCTCATAGTGGTATAGGCCCAACTAACCCGGGACAAATAAGACCATGAGTACTGAATACATTTAAAAAAGAATGAGCCTTATTCTACACTGTTCTGGAACTGCCTGTTTATTCAACAACAATCGACCACTATACGTATGATAGTTCTAGGCTATGAAAGATCAGTTTTGTGGACCTCTACCATTAAATATAGAATCATCTGGATTTTCCCTAAGGTGATGGTATAAAATATTGTTCTTTTAAACTTCAGATTTCTGTCCTAAGATACTCATAGCAAGATACCACCGTCACAGTGGGAAAACTTGACACAATCGAAATGGTGTCGCTAATGGACTACTCGACCTTCATCAAAATCTTATTTTAAAATTGTTAAAAATTATTTCAACGACTGACGCGTGAATAAACTTAACCTGCGCCCGCTGACTATCCTATTTTGTTATTTGAAAAAAATTGTGTTAACTGAACTCTATCAACTCAAGCAAAAATTTTCTTTTTTTTCGCGAACATTAAAATTGTTTAAGAACGAAATTTTATCACTTTTGAATTACCGAAGGTTAAGTTCGCCAACATAATGACAAAATACAGCAGCTTTTCGTTTATGTCGTCGCATTTACATTGAATTTGTTCGCGAACAGAGACGAATCCTAAGTTAGAACTAATAATTGTAGTAGAACTGTTATTGGCCGATTGCGAATCACTATTTCTGGGCTAGCAATCAATCGAATCCCCTTTCTTACTTGTCCGCTAACAATGGATGTGGATTCGACATCGGGTTTTACAAAATAGGATAGTTAGTGGGCGAAGGTTATGTTTAGTCGCGCATGAATGATCTAAGCCATATATTTAACAAACTGATATATGCAGTACATCTGTTCTGCTAAACAACAATTCCTATGCAGCAGTAAGCAGCCGCGAAACATATTGGTGAAACAACAATGGCTCACATTTTGCTTCAAGTACATAAGCCAGGTAAGCAGCACGCAAGGCAGGAAGGGTGAAGTTTACACTATACATGTCGAAATATTTTATTCAGTTCAATCTAAAGATATAGAATAATTCATTACTGAAAATATAAGACTGAGTAACATTAGTTTCATTGCTGAATTACATTTAGACAGAGTGTAATTTTTCCCATCCGAGAAAGGGAAGTGCAATATCGCGCTAAAAATACAGAAAATGTTTTGTCTTAAAAATGTTTTGAAAACGCAGTTGATCTCTATCCTAATGGAGAAAACACACCTTGTACTGTTTACCATTAAAGGATGTGTAATCTAACCCAGCTACATAAGCGCTAACAGCCAAACTAGCAGGAATGAAAATAAATAATATAATAGGTTACAATTAGTTCAGGTTGATAATAGGGTATTCGGCCGAATAGTTCCATTATTCGGCTGAATACCGAATACTTACTTTTAATCTATATTTTGAGATTTCTAACGTAGAGGCGCATCCAAAAATAATAACATGAAAATAAATAGTTTAGCGTAAAATTGTCGATAATGATAATTTGATAAAATGATAATTTTGGCACTCTATGGTAACTATATCATCAATCAAAATCATAGGCTCCTCCATTTTGAGTAACATAAGATATATAGATTTGGTGTTAGAAAACGAAAATTTGGGATGCTCATACAGAAACGAGTAGTGAAAGCGCATATTTTTAAAAAAACCGCAGTCAAAAGCTTTATGAAAAAGGAGCTGAAATGTTAGATTTCGTTTTAGGTTTTTCGCAACGTCAAAAGAGACATTTTTAACACGGGTCCTGAGGCCAGTAAGCCCATGTAGAGAGGAGCTATCGAAAAATTAAAAACACTTTTTCGTTATCATATGATATGGTATACATATAATGATGGTAGACATCACAGAACAAAAGTTCCTCATATCAGGATTGCCACAGGTCGCACTGGAAAAATATGAAAAAGACGGCAAGACCATGAACAATTTTGTTTAGGGTGTTAAGCGTCCAGCCTATTCGCAATAATTTTTGTGGCATTATCCGGTCAAATTCGACACCAAATGACAAATATACTCGACGACAGCTATAAAACGAACACAAATTCATCTGTGAATTTCCAACAGTACGTGAATCCTGGACCACAAACAATTTTTCAGAGATATGGGGACCAAAAATACTATATAATACATAATTGTGGGTTCCTTTCTCAGAGAACGCACAAACTCTCTGTTTGACATACAATTTGGCCCAGAACCGTTTGTTAAACTAAAATAGATATTTCGTACAGACAAAGCCTGATGCACCAAACTTAATAATTAAACTGAAATCAAAGAGAAATGCAATGAGAAATGTGTTTTGCTAGTACACATAAGTTGTTCTGTTTGCAATACCTCTTTCAAATGGTCGGGGCTCAGTTGCTGTGCATATTCTAGTTCTTCAATTATGTGAGCAATACAAGAAAAAACCAAAAAAAAATAGCACAACAAAACGCACTGAATAAAACTCAGCGAAAATAACGTTCATTCTGCACAACCACGCGCTCGCGCTTTTTCACTGAGTCGTTTATTTCATATTTTGAGCCTAACGCATTGGAAAAGTGTAAGCAGAATACATGTGTGTTTTTACGTTCGCCTGTACGTTTCTTTGCTACGTTTGGAGTTTACCGTTTCCCCAGTTCATATCAATTATTCGGTATTTGGCCGAATATTGAAACTCGAATATTCAGGGCGTTTTACTATTCGCGAATGGGTCTAAATCTTAGGCTCGGCCCGAAATGAGCCCGATACAGAACCGATCCGAATGAAAACTGAGCAGGCCCCGCCATAAAAACTAAAATGGTTGATATGCAAATACCAATAATATTATTTTCTCACAAAATTCCAAATATTCAAATATATATATAATATTTGGAATATATGTAAATATTGATCCCTGGTCAAATTAAAAACAACTTTAAAATGAAGCTCTGCCGACCCAATAGGAAATGATCGGAGCCCTAATTTCTTTCTATTGAGTCGTGACACAACCAAAAGCATTGTACTTAAGTGTGTGTACAATGATACCTATATAGATCGAACAGTGACAATTTCAAAAACGAAATTACATCAATAATGTTTTAATTCCAGGTTCTGCAATTTTTACGTAGACCCAGAAAATTTCAGTCGGATCCAAGATTGACTCACATGAAACATTTCGGGCCGGGCGTTCCGATTGGTTTTTGAAAACCGGCGAGCCGGCTCGAAACTTTAATGTTGGGCCTAAAGCCCGGCACGTCCCAGTCCGAACCAAAATAAGACAGGACCGACCGGGCCAATCTTATTGCTTTCTTATCACAAACTTCGTCCTAGCCTCTCACTACTAAAAAGTAATAGCAACAGGCTGATGCTTACTAACTAAAATGGTTATAAAAGCTCTCTATTATAATAAATAAGCACAAAGGAAACATATTTCTTCACTCCAACATCGTATGGGCATCACGTATTGCAACAATATTGTCATTTTGGCAAAAACCAGACATTAAAATAACAATTCATCCTATGTGTCCAATTATGCAATGTTGCGACAAGTGACTACATCCCGAAAACAAGCATCCTTGTTTTTAAACATGCAAAAAGTGCGGCAGGAGCAATGCGTGCCCCAAAGCATAAAGCACATCGATACTGACTGTTAGTTTTTGGCCTGCAACCAGCTTTAGTATCGCATCGATTGCCGCACGTTGCTCGGGTGGAATTATTGTTTGACCACTAACGCCACGATAAGATGACACGTCAAGGGCTCCGAAGCCACTAACCGTTCCCAGATTAGTAGCTGCAGAGTAGTTGTAAAGTACTTTGGTCACTGGCCGATGGACACCATAAATAGTGGCAATGTTTTTATGCGGCCTAGACTCATTTTGTAGCTTAGAAGACGATGTCCCGCCAAAAGGATTACTTCGGATGCTGAACACAGAGCGATATTCAGTAAGCTGACGACGACTGTTGACGAGTATCCGTAATTTCTATAATTCATTGACAAACGTTCCAAATGACCACAGATAATAAATAGAACATCATAATATACTGATCTAGCCGAGAACAAAAGACCACACATTATTTCAGTACTAAATATGTAAAGGAACACAATGTCATTTTGAAAGGACACGAAAGAACTAGAAACTATATATAAACATTTCGTATCGCTGCTATTTATCGATTTTGATACAATGAATAAGTTAGGTTTAATAAAATAATGTTATAAGAATCTTCCCATTCGTTAAAAAATTTGAAAACGTGTTAATATAACGAAGTTCGAGCAGTGTTTGTTATGAAGTTAGATCAAGGCATTCTGATCGAGGTAACATTATTATTAAGCCTCATCAATGTGAATGTCAGTAAAAACAAGGAAGAATAACACATAGCGGTGTTAACACACATGCTTTACAAACATTGCTTCGTTGCCGACGCAAGACTGCCAACGCTTGCACACAAAGAATACAATTTCACTAAACACAGAAATATGAATAGAATCTTCATACTTTTACATTTAAGTGTAGCAACAAAATACATTCGTTTAGCTCGAAGTGTAGCAACTTCATAATTTCACTTTTAACTGTAGCAACTCAATACGTGTAGCAACAAATTACAGAAACAAGTGCAGCAATTCCATAATCTCAGATTTTAACCTTTCTACAAATGTAATGCTGTATTCTACTGACTTCTCCAAGCTATCAAATCAATACATGGGTGCATGATTTGTTGAGTGCCAATTTGTAATTGAGACAGCATAAGATACAATCACGGCCAATAAACGCAACATAATCGAACGAAATTTTGATTAATTTCATGTTAAAGAAATTTCGATCAAATTCGAATTAAAAAGTATTTCGATTGCACTTATTTCTGCCCGTGACTGTAACTGGTTGGCGATTTCCCCAGTTCATCCTGCGTCACCGAAGTTTAAGCAGGGGACCATAAACTAGTAACTCTATCGAGACTGCAGAACGCAGTGAAGCATAAGTGCACCTACGCCTTTTACTTGCACAGCCAACCAGCTCTCGAAGGCATATGTCGATATCACACAATACCACACAAGTTGGAACAAAACTAACATCGGCAATAAGTTTTCGATGCGTGAGACCCCCGCAATCGCAAGCTATCACCTTCCAGGACGTCACAATAAAATTAAGAATTTTTGGTCGATGAACCTTAGAGGCGCTATACCCCCATACCAGGGAGTAACCGGAATTCCGGTTCCGGCCAAAATCGTGTTCCGGTTCCGGTTCCGGCAAAGGGCAAAAATCATACCGGAACCGGAATTCCGGTTTAAAAATTTTGTTTGAAATTTTCCACGTTTTTTGCTTTATCCTGTAATCCAAACATGTGTAATATATATTATACAATGATTAAGCTCCAATAAAACCACGCAAAAGAAAAGATTAACTAACTAATTTGCCGTGTGAAACGTAAGTAGGGCACGTAATTTGAGCAGGAATTTTTCATAATAACCTGCAGTAGTATGTTAAATCAAAGCCAGGTCGATGCTTAGCAGCTATTTTACACATCCAGAAGTCTGTGGGATACGTTTGAATTAAACCGGTCCAACTCGGTAACAGAGTATGACTTACGCAGAAGTACTTAGGGTATGCTTGGCTAACATAAATTGCGTTAAGCCCCCGTCAGTGCGCTTGTAAACTTGATAAATCAGTCTACATTGAAGTAAACTAACGTTACGTATCTGCAACGCAGCTAGAAACTGCTTTAACTGTATTTATTGAAACTGTGCGAGCAGCATCACAGTGTGTCTCATTTATGTCATTCTGATTAGAAAGCTTTCATCATTATGATCTAACTGACGGGCACTGTTTGTCCAACGCTAGCCTAAACAGTGTCTCTGACCACTGATCAGAAAATTACGTTCTATCTATTATTTTCTCTTAGAATCATATAAACCAATAATTTTAAGTTTCCTACAGAAGAACATGCAACAAACGTATGTGTAGTAAAGGGAGGCGACTGGAGACAGAGCGAAAGTGTGTATTCTACGCTATAAGCTTTGTAAGCACATTCGATTTGACGCAGTATACGCAATGGTGTATACTTCTATAGTGGAAGACATTTTTTGCTCGGAATGTCCAAAAACCCACATATTTGATCGATAAATAAACATTATTAGCTTTCTCAGTCTCTTTACAGTTTCAGAAAGGCAATAATACCGTCGCAATACATTAAGTTTAATGTAAAAGTCATTTTTAATGCATTTTGAATCCACTATACCTTTATTTCTTCCATCATCTGTTTTACTATATATAAATTTCGAAGACCAGGTTCCGGTTCCGGTTCCGGATCCGGTTTAAATGGACGGTTCCGGTTGCTGGTTCCGGTTCCGGTTATTCCCTGCCCCATACCCATGGGTCGCAGAGCAAAATTAACACCTGCAATGAGTTTCCCATGCCCGAAAACCCCCAAAGTAAAAGTTTTAAACCGTCCAGGACGTCGGAACAAATTTCGAGTCGAGGAACCACGGGGGTGCCATACTTCAAACCCCATGAACCGGAGCCTTAATCGAAAAACAAAAAAGAGGCATCGGCATTTATCATTTTACTATGAAAAACCAACCAGACATAAAAATTCGAAAGTTAAGATAAAAATAAGCTTGCTTCCGTGAAGGTTACTAAAATGGTGTGAAAAATCACAATTTTGACCTCTGATACGAATCATGGGGGCGCCATATCCAAGTATCCATTGAACCATGGGCCATATAGCAAAACCAATACCGGCAATGAGTTTCCCATGACCGAAAACCCCCAGGTAAAACTTATCGGCCGCCCAAGACGTCAGAACAAATTTTCGAAATTTTGGGTCGATGAACCACGAGGGTGCTATCCCTCAAACCGAATAACTCTACAACCGGAGCTTAAATCGAAAAACAAAAAGAGAGCTTTCATCATTTTACTATGAAATAAAACCAACCGCAGAAAAAATTCGAAAGATAAGATAAAAATAACATTGCTTCCGTGAAGGGTACTAAAATGGGGTGAAAAGCCCTCATTTTGACCTATGACCTCGAATCACGGGGCGTCATAACCCCGAATCTATGGAGCCATGGGTCACAGAGCAAAACCAGCACAGTCAAAGAGTTCCCTATGCCCGAACACCCCCTGGTGATAATTATCAGCCGCCCAAGACGTCAGAACAAATTTTCGAATTTTGGGTCGAGAAACGATTAATGCGCCATACCCCAGTACCTCAAATCCCATAAATCCAGAACCGGAGCCTTAATCGAAAAACAAAAAAGAGATAACTTTAGAACCGGAGCTTAAATCGAAAAACAAAAAAGAGACATATGCATTCATCATTTTACTATGAAATAAAACCAACCGCAGAAAAATTCGAAAGATAAGATAAAAATAACATTGCTTCCTTGAAGGGTACTAAAATAGGGTGAAAAACCCTCATTTTGACCTATGACCTCGAATCACCTGGTGCCATAACCCTGAATCTATGAAACCATGGGTCACAGAGCAAAACCAGCACCGTCAATGAGTTCCCTATGACCGAGATAATTATCAGCCGCCCAAGACGTCAGAACAAATTTTCGAAGTTTGGGTCAAGAAACGATTAGTGCGCCATACCCCCGTACATCAAATCCCATAAATCCAGAACCGGACCCTTAATCGAAAAACAAAAAAGAGGCATCGGCGTTTTATCATTTTACTATGAAATAAAGCCAACCACAGAAAAAAATTACAAAGTTAAGGTAAAAAAACCCATTTTGACCTCTGACCCCGGAACCAGACCCCAAATTAAAAAAAACGATTGGGGTGTACACGGTAAATCGACTATGCCGGTTCGAATGAGGCCAAGTTAATAGTTTAAGTCGTTCCCGAGTTATGGCCGATCACACACACAGACGGCATTTTAAAAATTTCACCCCTGCAACACACACTCTCCACTAGGTTACACTACGTTCTGAATATATTAATGATGGTCCTGATACATTAATATGTGCAGGTGCACATTATGCATATCATCCACAAGCCAACATTTTTACGTTTCATTACCTTCTGACTATCACTAAACGTCAAATATTTCCAATTTAACGAGCAACTGCAATCAAGGACATTTAACAAGAGAAATTTAAGCTATTTTTGGCCCCTAAGGGGAAAAATTTGGATGTTTCAAGCAGTGAACAATTTGCATATTTTAGGTGAACAAACAAAAATTAGCTTTTTCCCACACAAAAAAGTACCTGTGGAACGTCGAACGTGGGGAGAGCATGAACTGGGAGAAGCCAAAATTTTTCTGGGGTCATATTAACTGGGGAACCAGGGGGAGGTAGATATACCATACGAGCCATCCCTATTTAGAGAAGCAAACTCACAAAGGCCTGCTACGATTTCGAAGGGAAATAATTTTTGGCAAAAATCGGCGTTCAATAACCCTGTTCTATTCGCAGGATATACGGTTATCAACGACTATACTAGAAAACCTACGCGAAAAGGGAAACCGCAGCAAGTATGGTGAAGCTGTGAACATGAACAAATCCCATTATTCCAAATTGAGTTTCGTGAACCCCATAAAAGGTCCAGAATGACAATATAAAACCAAGGGCAAGCTCATGATCATTTTCAGCACATAAATGAAGCCACAGAAGCTTCTTCCTCCAATGACCAAAAAAAACCACAACTTTAGAAGCTTAAATTAGAGCTTTCATGAAAAACTATCAGTTTAAAGCGTCATTTCCTCACGACTGGCCACTACCACTTATCGCAGTAACTACATGCCATGCAAATACAGCTAGTAGCTTGTTTTACCGCCAAGGTGGTGAATTCTGAGCGAAATGTAATTTAGAGAGACGTACACAGCCATATTGAGCATTAGGTACATTACAAAATGCGCCATGGTATATCAGCCAAGTTGCTTGAATAGTTGAGAAGATATGTGAAAGTACATAACGTGGTAGTTCACTCTGCAAAATGTTATCACAAAATTCCATTAAACTTGAGCGTTTGCAGAGATATTACCATTTTCGTGTATCTTAGGTCTCTTGGGTTGATTCAATAACCAGTTTGAACCAACCCTGCAGCGTAAAAAATCACATTAACAGCAAAATAGACAATGAATTGTTGCTCTACAAAACGAGACAAAACTAGCTTGAGTTGTTGGGGAGACAATTACGATTTTCTTGTACTTTAGGTCCCACGGGCCCATAGAAAAATCCGTTTAGACCCAACCGTACAGCGTAGCAAATGACAATAGCAGCTCACATAGAAAATGAATTGCTCTACAAAATAAGGCTAAAACAGGCATATACCTCGAGTAGCTGTGGAAATATTACCATTTTCGTGTATTTTGGTCCATGTAAGCACATTTCTGCCCAAATTCTACATGCTAAGAGAACCACGTGGCAAAGCATTATATACAGTTAGTCTTATAAAGGATTATTTTGCTCTACAAGATGAGCCCAATTTGACTCAGATATATACTATTTGTCGAGTTACAACAAGTAATGTAAGTTTTGGCCCCTTCTGGACCCAACTCGCACGCAGTTCGCCAGCCTTTTAGGAGATAAAATGTTGCAATCGGTTTACCTAGAACAAAAGGGTACAAACAGATATTTTAAGCTTTAAAATGAGCTACTGCGCGAATCAATCCAAGCAGCCAAAGCCGGTCGAGCCCTGAACCGATTGAAAACCTAAAACCCCATCGACCCACAACCAATTGAAAACAACGAACAATGCATTACGTACTTGTGTTGGTGTCTAGACAACCAAAGCATCGTATGCAGTGTACCAAAACCCTATATATAGACCATTCGTGGTGCCCTGTGCGTATTGAATAACCAAAGTACCGAAGACAGGCTATATTCTAAAAATTAGGTTCATTGGCCCGAAACCCATTAAAAAATCAGGTTCATATTGGCCCCAAATCCATTAAAAGCCTTTGAAACGGCACGAAATGTCCGTACTGGTGTCAAACCATTGTATTCAGCATACCAAAAAACCTCTATATATATATATAGCTTATTTTTGATGGTATGTGCCAAACTACAGAAGCCCGATTATATTCTGGAAAGAGGGATCATTGACCATAAACCCATTGGAAACCTCTGAAAAGGTATGAAATATACGTGCTGAACTCTAAATAATCAAATAGCTTATTGTACTCAGACTTCAGAAAAAAATGTATATTAGACGATTTTTGATGCCCTGCATGCAATACATTACCAAACAAATAAAAACGGAATGTATTTTGGAAACCGAAGACGTCGTCCGTAAAGGCCTTAAAACCGCATGAAACGGCATAATATAGTCCAGTTGGACTTTAGATAGCAAAACCATCATATCCAGCTGAGCGTGCTTGATAACCTAATAGGCACTCTTTGCAAGGTAAAACACTCACTAACATGCTGAAATTTGAAAAATCACTATTTTGGTACAAGTTCCCAGGGAGTGGTGCCACAAAAGAGGCGTAGTCAATAAAATTTTAAATCTCGATGAGCTGTTTCTGTGTGCTGTATTATAAGAAGCCTGTGTCGCGAGATATGTGCAGCGACACTCTGGACCACTTTGACCAGATTTGGCAAACAACAATTGAAACCTTATTTTTACCATTTTGTCCTAGGAGATGGGGTCGGTGCTGTTCGCGTTCAATTAAACAGCATATCTTCATCGCTTTTGCTACCGGATAAAAAATTGCAGAAATCCATTCACCCGAAGCTGAGTTATGAATGACAGCGACAGAGAAAAAAGAAATTTCCATCGAGCACCCTACGTGAAAACTCCGATCGCTCTGATTCAATTATCATCATAAACTAGTAACTCTATCAAGATTGCAGAACGTAGTAAAGTATAGGTACACCTACGCATTTTGCGTGCACAGCCAATCAGCTCTCGATAGCATACGTCGATATGCTATATGTATATAGATATCACACAATACCGCACAAGTCACAACAAAACTAACACCGGCAATAAGTTTGCCATGCCCGAAAACACCCCAAGTGCAAGCTATCATCCTCCCAGGACGGCACAATAAAATTAGGAATTTTGAGTCAGTGAACCATGGGAACGCCATACCACCGTACCCATGGAACCACCGAAAACATCCATAATGCAAGCTATCAGCCCCCCCAGGACGGCACAATAAATTAGGAATTTTGGGACGATGTACCATGGGGGCGCCATATCACCGTACCCATGGGTCAAAGAGTTTCCATGCCAGAGAACCCCAAAGTAAAACTTTTCAGCCGACCAGGACGTCAAAACAAATTTTCGAATTTTGAGTCGAGGAGCCACGAGGGTGACATACCTCAAACCCATAAAACGGAGCAGTAACCAAAAAACAAAAAAGTGGCATTCGCATTTATCATGTTAGTATCAAATAAAACCAACCAGAGAAATTCGAAAGATAATATAAAAATAACTTTCCTTTCATGAAGGGTACTAAAATTGGCTAAAAACCTCATTTTGCCCTCGGAACCCGAAACTAGCGGCGCCATACCACCGTACTCACGGAACCATGGGTCGTACAGCAAAACCAACACCGAGCTTCTCATGCCCGAAAACTTTTCAGTCGCCAAGGACGTCAGAACAAATTTTCGAAATTTTGGATCGATGAACCACGAGGGTGCTATACCTCAAACCGAATAACTCTAGAACCGGAGCTTACATCGAAAAACAAAAAAGAGACATATGCATTCATCATTTTACTATGAAATAAAACCAACCGCAGAAAAAATTCGAAAGATAAGATAAAAATAACATTGCTTCCGTGAAGGGTACTAAAATGGGGAGAAAAACCCTCATTTTGACCTCTGACCCCGAACCACGGGGCGTCATAACCCCGAATCTATGGAACCATGGGCCACTGAGCAAAACCAGCACCGTCAATGAGTTTCCTATGCCCTGGTGATAATTATCAGCCCCAAGACATCAGAACAAATTTTTGAATTTTGGGTGGAGAAACCATTGGTGCGCCATACCACCGTTCCTCAAATCCCATAAATCCAGAACCGGAGCTTTAATCGAAAAACAAAAGAGTGGCATCGGCATTTATCATGTTACTATGAAATAAAGCCAGCCACAGCAAAAAATTCGAAAGTTAAGATAAAAATAACCTAGCTTCCGTGAAGGGCAGTAAAATGAGGTAAAACCCACATTTTGACCCCTGACCCCGGAACAAGAGCTCAAATCAAAAAACGCTCAGGGATGTACGTACAATGTAAATCGACTATGCCGGTTCGAATGAGCCTAAGATCATGAAAATCGTTTAGGTCGTTCCGAATTATGGCCGAAAACACAAATAGACGGAATATAAAAACTTTCACCCCTACAACACACATCTCCATTACGGTACACGACGTTCTGAGTTATGTTAATGATGGTCCTGATATATACAAATTAATATGTGCAGGTGCACATTATGCAAATCATCCACAAGCCAACGTTTTTATGAAAATATTATAATATGATTTGCCATAGCACTAATAATAATGCAGAACACGACACGTCGACATAGTTAAAACCCAACAGACAAAAACTAGTTTTTATTCCCGAAAAACAGCTGTCTGTGTAGAGTTAAATGAACTTAATACGAACAATTCGAGACAAAAATAATACGACATAATATAATAATAAGATTTTAAAATAATGATTGAACAAAGTACGTTTTCGCATGCCAACTACTCAAGCGAAACGTGTCGCACCAAGTAACCAAAAGCCAACACAAAGATTAGCTCGGAACCGTTTGTGTACGGTACAGTTGAGAGAACAATTTGACATGTAGAAATACCCTCATATTAATACTGTGCAGTAACAAAGAATATAGATATATTGTTCGGGTATAGTACGGTAGATAGTATAATTATGAGTTTTTCTTTGTCGAAGAGATAATTGAAAAAATATTCCGGGTTTTAAGTACTTGTAGGAAAACAGCAGCTAAGGCTGGAAGAAACGGGTCTAAAAACTCAGCTAATGACTTTTTAAGAAAGAAAATTGTCTTTCCTAACAATCTCGAAAATAAGGGTAAAACAACTGTTTTAGTAGAAAAGAATATTACTTTAATATGCTGCAGTGAACCTGACATTAGCAAACATATAACGTGGGGAATTGAATGCCATGCCATGCATGTTAACTTTCATTCAATGAATAAAATAATAACATGTGGCTACTAACACGTCACACCAGACTGATTTTAATTGTTCACAACAGAAAAAATAGAAAATCGCCGTGCATCCAAGTCAGGTCTAGGCACCTTCTTATTGCTCTGTCAATTATACAACAGTTGAACAACAGCCTCTGCTGCACTCGAACACCCTGCCACCTGTTCCAACTGCATTCTACTCACCTAGCCGCTAACACGAAGATGCCAACAACAACCGAAACATTAACGTATCGATGGCGCAATATACAAGAGCCCGGCAGACGACAAAACGATCACTGACCGACGAAAATCGACCCGAAAGTGCTACAGAGCCAACGAATTCAGTATAATTCAGTACAAATGTGTAGGTTTTGGCTCAAAGAAGCTACAGTTGGCGCGGAAATATATATAAATACATCCCTGCCGTAGTACTTATCCAAGGAAACGAAACCGAACTAAGAGCCATTGTGCACCAGCACAGCGATACAACTGTAACCGCTTGGCCGATTTTGCTGTTTTCCACGGTTCGAAGCCTTAGCAGATGAAACTGAACGAAGCAGAAA